>JBBDGP010000103.1:1165000-1182500 GCA_037952835.1 Lithobates septentrionalis | reverse complement strand
GCTGATCCCCGCTGAGCAGGCGGATGACAGGTCCATGTCCGCTCTGCATAGCGAACACGGACCTGTCCGCTATGCAGAGCGTGCCTTCCTTAGGTCAGTGACCCCTGTGCTAGGTTAAAGATAAAGAGTATCCATTGTAATGTTCGCAATGGCAAATGCTTATTGGTCAACGCGATTACGTAACCATCCTGACCAAGGGCTTCTTTCTTCTGGGACAATTTATCAAAAAAAGAAGCCCCAGATGTGCTTTTCATTGGCCAGCACAGTCAATGACTGATGAGTGGTTGCTTTGCAAGAATTATGATGGATACTGACTTCGGAGTTCTGTATTGGCGGTGTACGGACTGCTACAACAGAAGCACAGGACAACATGGTCATTATGTGAAGTGGGGTCCGCAAGGGTGGTCAGGATATTTGGCATTAGTTCACATTTTCTTTTTTTTGTGAAAAGGTGAACTTACCCTTTAAATTTGGTCTGCACTATTGTTGAACTATAGCCCACGTAGCAGCCACTAAAGATTTTAGTTGTGTTTACCTTGGGTGTCTACATGTATAAGTATGATTTTAATAAGTTATTGAAGGAAAGCATTTAGTGCTTGCAGTTGAGCGGTCCTATACAATGGCCTTCCTTCTTCCACTTTCCTTTGGCCAGGAAAACGGTTTCAGTGTGGTTGCCATGGCAGCAAACAGTTTATTAGTTTAATGAACAGCTGGGTATGATCTCTTATGAGGACCTTCCAGGAAACACACAGCCTCATTTCAGGGGGTGTGGTCTCCATCCAAGCATCAATGCACCCAATTTTTAGCAAAGGGGGCGGAGGGCCCTTTCCTCTACTTGGCTTCTGAGGTTTATGCTATGGATCATGCCCGAATGCCTGAAATGACAGGGAAATTCTGGGTCATTCCGCAGACCCGGGACTCAGAGCTAGCCAATTAACTCCTTTGTCGCTATAGCCGGCGGTGCCGATTAGTGTATATTGACAGCGGGAAGGTCTCCGTACTGTCAAAATACAATAGCTCAGCGGTGAGGATTCCCCCATCCACATGGAGTGTGTAGATGGGGGGAAATCGAGTCCTTTTTCTTTTTTTCAAGCCACTGGTTGAACAAAAAAAAAAAAGACTTATGTATGTTTGTTATGTACGTACGTATGTGTGTTTTTTTCTTAGTTCAAAGGAAAAAGCAAAATTACTAGTGGTGAAAGGAAACATCATTCATCTAGATTAGGGGTCTCCAAAGTAACGTTCTAAGTTAAACAAAGGGCCAGTATATTGCCCTTCAGACTTTAAGGGGGCCAAACTATGGCCAGTGCGAGTAGAAAATGCCCTGATGCCTTTGGGAGTAAACAATGTCCCGTCATTGGTATAAGTGGGGGGGATATTGCCCCATTGTTGGCAATGTGGAAAGGAATAGTGCCCCGTCACTGGTGCCAGTGGGAGGCATAGTGCCCCGTCACTGGTGCCAGTGGGAGGCATAGTGCCCCGTCACTGGTGCCAGTGGGAGGCATAGTGCCCCGTCACTGGTGCCAGTGGGAGGCATAGTGCCCCGTCACTGGTGCCAGTGGGAGGCATAGTGCCCCGTCACTGGTGCCAGTGGGAGGCATAGTGCCCCGTCACTGGTGCCAGTGGGAGGCATAGTGCCCCGTCACTGGTGCCAGTGGGAGGCATAGTGCACCGTCACTAGTGCCAGTGGGAGGCATAGTGCCCCTTCACTGGTACCAGTGGGAGGCATAGTGCCTCTTCACTGGTGCCAGTGGGAGGCATAGTGCCCCATCACCGGTGCCAGTGGGAGGCATAGTGCCCCATCACTGGTGTCACTGGGAGGCATAGTGCCCCATCACTGGTGTCACTGGGAGGCATAGTGCCCCGTCACTGGGAGGCATAGTGCCCCATCACTGGTGTCAGTGGGAGGCATAGTGCCCCATCACTGGTGCCAGTGGGAGGCATAGTGCCCCATCACTGGTGCCAATGGGAGGAATAGTGCCCCATCACTGGTATCAGTGGGAGGCATAGTGCCCCATCACTGGTGTCAGTCGGAGGCATAGTGCCCATCACTGGTGTCAGTGGGAGGCATAGTGCCCCATCAATGGTGTCAGTGGGAGGCATAGTGCCCCATCACTGGTGTCAGTGGGGTGAGTAGTGCCCCATCACTGGTGTCAGTGGGAGGAATAGTGCCCTATTGTTGGCATCGGTAACAGGAATTATGGCCCATTGTTGGTGTCAGTGGAAGGAGTAGTGCCCCATCATTGGTGTTAGTGGGAGTAATAGTGCCCTATTGTTGGTATTAGGAATTATGGCCCATTATTGGTATCAGTGGGATGAAAAGTGCCCCAAGGGCCGGAAAAAGGCAAGCGAAGGGCCATATCCGGCCCCTGGGCCGCAGTTTGGAGATGGAGACCACTGATATAGATCTATGGGTATTTGTTTATCAATAAGAAAACTATAAATTTAGAATGTTATTTAAAGAAAGCTAAATGTGATGAAAATAGAGAGAGGAGAGAATTGTTTATCTGCATTTCCCTGGCAAGTGGTCTCCAAAGCTTTAATCTCAAGGTCGAGCCAACAAAGTGAGCAAAGTGAGGTTTTCTGGAATTAGTTCAGCCCTATGGTGCTGCTCTGCCTCTTCCCAGACAGATGTCTTCCCTGCAACAAGACAACCTAATATGGTCACAGAGACTAGAGAGAGAACGAGACGGCATCACACAAACATCACACCGCCCTGCCGCGCTTTCACGGTTTGGCAAATCGCTGCACTCCTGTCCTTTGATGGTTTACACATGACAGCTGTGTGCCTTTGACACAACAGCCCTAAAGTGTACCTGTCATTTCTAACTGGCAGAGGAAGTCATCTTGTCTGCTCTACAAATAAGTGTCTGCATACACAATCTGCAGGATGAAGAAGAGATTTCAGTCTGTGTGTGACATTCCAGACCTCTTCCATGGCACACAGACAGAGCACTACAAATCAGTGGGGATCCCCTTAATGCAAGACGCGTTGATTTTATAGTAACTCTGCTTTGCCCATAATGTTCTTCTCCCCCCCAGCAGCACTCATTGCTCCTTCACTTCCCTGCTGATCTGCTCAACTGCCTGGAGCAAAAAAAACATCCTTATGTTCCAGGAAGGTATGGGACGGAGGTCCTGGAGTGGATTCAATTCAACAATAGTTTACAACTGAACAAGATCAATCAAATTCATATCAGGGGCAATGGGTCCAATCAGGCTGACCACAAACAGGGCACCCTCCTACCCAAGGGACCCAACGTTAGACATTTACATGCAAAAAGTCTAATCCTGAGACCAAAGAACTAAAAGATCAAAGTCTTTTAAGAATGGTGCTTGTGCACAATGAGAATATATAAAATACCAACGCATTTCGGGGGTTTAAAGATCTCCCCTTCTTCATAGCTCAAATATTACATATAGTTGGGAGTACTCAAAAATGGCACAGTCACCACAATTAGTTGTTTGGAAGAGGAACAATGAAAAGTTCCAAGGAGAAAAATAACAGCAGTACATATCTTTATGTACCACTCAGAGCTTATAGAGAAGAGCTCCCCACCATGTGACAGCGCTGAGCGGATCACAAATAACTAACCCTGTCTTATGTGCAGGAGAGGAGTGTAGGAGATGTGACAATAGGCAGTATGTGCTGGAGAGGAGTGTAAGGGATGTGACAGTAGGCAGTATGTGCTGGAGAGGAGTGTAGCAGATGTGACAGCTGGCAGTATATGCTGGAGAGGAGTGTAGGAGATGTGACAGTAGGTAGTATGTGCAGGAGATGAGTGTAGGAGATGTGACAGTAGGCAGTATATGCAGGAGAGGAGTGTAAGAGATGTGGCAGCAGGCAGTATATGCAGGAGAGGAGTGTAGGAGATGTGACAGTAGGCAGTATATGCTGGAGAGGAGTGTAGGGGATGTGACAGTAGGCAGTATGTGCAGGAGAGGAGTGTAGGAGATGTGACAGTAGGCAGTATGTGCTGGAGAGGAGTGTAGCAGATGTGACAGCTGGCAGTATATGCTGGAGAGGAGTGTAGGAGATGTGACAGTAGGTAGTATGTGCAGGAGAGGAGTGTAGGAGATGTGACAGTAGGCAGTATATGCTGGAGAGGAGTGTAGGAGATGTGACAGTAGGTAGTATGTGCAGGAGATGAGTGTAGGAGATGTGACAGTAGGCAGTATGTGCAGGAGAGGAGTGTAGGAGATGTGACAGTAGGCAGTATGTGCTGGAGATGAGTGTAGGGGATGTGACACTAGGCAGTATGTGCTGGAGAGGAGTGTAGCAGATGCGACTGCTGGCAGTATATGCAGGAGAGGAGTGTAAGAGATGTGGCAGCAGGCAGTATATGCAGGAGAGGAGTGTAGGAGATGTGACAGTAGGTGGTATGTGCAGGAGAGGAGTGTAGGAGATGTGGCAGCTGGCACTATATGCTGGAGAGAAGTGTAGGAGATGTGACAGTAGGCAGTATGTGCTGGAGAGGAGTGTAGCAGATGTGACAGCTGGCAGTATATGCAGGAGAGGAGTGTAGGAGATGTGACAGTAGGTGGTATGTGCAGGAGAGGAGTGTAGGAGATGTAACATCAGGTAGTATATGCAGGAGAGGAGTGTAGGAAATGTGACAGTAGGCAGTATGTGCAGGAGAGGAGTGTAGGAGATGTAACATCAGGTAGTATATGCAGGAGAGGAGTGTAGGAGATGTGACAGTAGGCAGTATGTGCTGGAGAGGTGTGTAGGGGATGTGACAGTAGGCAGTATGTGCAGGAGAGGAGTGTAGGGGATGTGATAGTAGGCAGTATGTGCAGGAGAGGAGTGTAGGAGATGTGACAGTAGGCAGTATGTGCTGGAGAGGTGTGTAGGGGATGTGACAGTAGGCAGTATATGCAGGAGAGGTGTGTAGGAGATGTGATAGTAGGCAGTATGTGCAGGAGAGGAGTGTAGGAGATGTGACAGTAGGCAGTATGTGCTGGAGAGGAGTGTAGGAGATGTGATAGTAGGCAGTATGTGCAGGAGAGGAGTGTAGGAGATGTGACAGTAGGCAGTATGTGCAGGAGAGCAGTGTAGGAGATGTGATAGTAGGCAGTATGTGCAGGAGAGGAGTGTAGGAGATGTGACAGTAGGCAGTATGTGCTGGAGAGGTGTGTAGGGGATGTGACAGTAGGCAGTATGTGCTGGAGAGGAGTGTAGGAGATGTGATAGTAGGCAGTATGTGCAGGAGAGGAGTGTAGGAGATGTGACAGTAGGCAGTATGTGCAGGAGAGCAGTGTAGGAGATGTGATAGTAGGCAGTATGTGCAGGAGAGGAGTGTAGGAGATGTGACAGTAGGCAGTATGTGCAGGAGAGGTGTGTAGGAGATGTGATAGTAGGCAGTATGTGCAGGAGAGGAGTGTAGGAGATGTGACAGTAGGCAGTATGTGCTGAAGAGGAGTGTAGGAGATGTGATAGTAGGCAGTATGTGCAGGAGAGGAGTGTAGGAGATGTGATAGTAGGCAGTATGTGCAGGAGAGCAGTGTAGGAGATGTGATAGTAGGCAGTATGTGCAGGAGAGGAGTGTAGGAGATGTGACAGTAGGCAGTATGTGCTGGAGAGGTGTGTAGGGGATGTGACAGTAGGCAGTATGTGCTGGAGAGGAGTGTAGGAGATGTGATAGTAGGCAGTATGTGCAGGAGAGGAGTGTAGGAGATGTGACAGTAGGCAGTATGTGCAGGAGAGCAGTGTAGGAATGTGATAGTAGGCAGTATGTGCAGGAGAGGAGTGTAGGAGATGTGACAGTAGGCAGTATGTGCAGGAGAGGTGTGTAGGAGATGTGATAGTAGGCAGTATGTGCAGGAGAGGAGTGTAGGAGATGTGACAGTAGGCAGTATGTGCTGGAGAGGAGTGTAGGAGATGTGATAGTAGGCAGTATGTGCAGGAGAGGAGTGTAGGAGATGTGACAGTAGGCAGTATGTGCTGAAGAGGAGTGTAGGAGATGTGATAGTAGGCAGTATGTGCAGGAGAGGAGTGTAGGAGATGTGACAGTAGGCAGTATGTGCTGGAGAGGAGTGTAGGAGATGTGATAGTAGGCAGTCCTGCCTTATCCATGATCTGTTACAGTATCAGATTGTTACTGCTCTCGTTTTGCTTTTGGGGAGTAATACTTGTACAAAGTGTACTGTTATTTTATGGGTATACTTTGCTTCTGTACTGCCTTATTTGTCTCGTTAAACTGAAAAACTTTAATAAAATCTCAGGTAAAAGAAAGCAGAAGTAAACACAGGGATTTAACAGTTTCAAAAAACAGTTACATTCCTGGCACGTGCCAGGAATGTAACTGTCACATTGCTTGTGCTCTCAACTCAACTGTCAAGCAATCCAAAGGCTGGTGTCATAACTGATCGCATGTGCAGTATCAGAAGATGAAACAGAGGCTAAGATGGCAGCTTCCTTGGTCGAAAATGATAGGAGGGTTTAGTTCCACTTTAAATGACTCTCCAAACAGTTTATGACAGAGACTCACTAGGAGTCTTTTGCAAACTGTGTCCCCTCACATGGCTGCCTGGTATAGACATGAGATTTAAATGGCACTGTTTTCAGTACGAGTTCCCTATTCTCTCCATACAGATTAGGGTTAAGACCATCACCAGGTCTTCTCATCCAAAAACAGTACGTGATCTCACAGATGGTCATTGGGCTGAATGGGCACACATTCCAACATACACATTAAAAAATATTGTAAAAAGCATTCACTGAAAAAGTTATAGGCTACTACAGGCACATATAGGTGTGATGGTCGGGTGTCTACAAACCTTTGGCCTAAAGCCTTGTACACACGATCGGATTTTCGTCTGGGAATTGCGTGATGACAGACCATTTGCCTAAAATCCAACCCTTAGTACTCTCCATCAGACAATTGTTGTGCAACTTTCCGCCAACAAATGTTGTACTAGCATGTCATCCATTTTTGGCAAACAACGGTCAGATTTTCCTATCGTGTGTACACAAGCAAGTCACACAAAAGTTGAAAGTACAAACACGCATGCTCGGAATCAATGCTCACCAAACACGACATCAGCAGAAGGTGCCCAAAGGGTGGCGCTCAAGAGCTGAAATTCCTCGTAGTACGTCACTACGTTTGTGTTTGTTGGCCAAAAATTACGAACGTAGTGACTTACTAGACGTACTACGTGGTTTTTCAGCTCTTTTGTGCCACCCTTTGGGCTCCTTCTGGTAATTTTGTGTTAGTAGAAGTTTGATGAGTGTTGATTCGCCCTTTTCAGTTCGTTTCTGAATCGGAGGAGATAACGTGTTTTGTATTATTGGCCTTGGAGTTATTGCTTTGACATTATTTTTTTGGTTGAATATGATTTGATTTGTTATATTTTCTATATTTTTGGATGCATAGAATGCACTTTTTGGTTAAGTTCTATTGGCAGATAGCATGTCTAATTTTATTTGTTTTCTTTTTTAATGCACATTAAAAAAATTGTGGCGGATAATACTTGTGCTTTACTTCAAATGACAGTTTGGGAGTAGGCAGTTACATTTAAGAAAATACAATGTAAAATTGACAAGGGACACCAACATAGTATCTTTGATCTTAAAAACTACAGGATAATGGTGTTGTGGTAACTTGCCAAAATAAACATAAAAAAACATAACAAATATTATTCTCAATATCACTAGAAAAGAAAAGCCTTTTAAAATATGTTTGGCAGAACACCATCAGTATCACCAGCAAAGCAGCTTCATTATTATCCCATTAAAGAAGAAGAGAATTGTGCGCTGCATTTGGAGATCTCATAATTTGCCGCATCACAAATGTTGATTCTCCATTACGAACGCTAGTTTACAAGACCGACCGCTTCTGCTTCCAAGCATGTGTGTTTGTACTTTGGACTTTTGTCCGATGGACTTGTGTACACACGATCGGAAAATCCGACAACAGAAATTTGTCTGCGAAAAATGTGAGAACATGCTAGCCAACATTTGTTGGCGGAAAGTCCGACAACAAATGTCCGATGGAGCATACACATGGTCGGATTTTCCACCAACAGCCTGTCATCACACAATTCCCGTCGGAAAATCCGATCGTGTGTACGCGGCTTCCTCGTACACACGATCGGATTTTCGACCGGGAATTGTGTGAGGATGGACTGTTTGCTTAAAATCCGACCGTTAGTACGCTCCATCGGACAATTGTTGTCCAACTTTCCGCCAACAAATGTTGTACTAGCATGTCATCTATTTTCGGCGGACAACGGTCAGATTTTCCTATCGTGTGTACACAAGTCCGTCACACAAAAGTTGAAAGTACAAACACGCATGCTCGGAATCAATGCTCGCCAAACACGACATTAGCAGAAGTGGCCCAAAGGATGGGGCTCAAGAGCTGAAATTCCTCGTAGTACGTCACTACGTTTGTTGGCCGACAATTGTGTACCGTTTGTATGCAAGACAAGTTCCTGGATAACGCCCTTCAGACAAAAGTCTGACGCTTTGCCGAAAATCCGATCGTGTGTGCGAGGCTTTACAGTGTATTCGTCAGTCAAAAAAAAATGTATTTGTGTCTTATACACTTTTCTATATAAAAGAAGACTTATACTTTTTTTTTTTTTTAAGAAACATGCTGTTCTTCATTAAAGACTGGCAAGCAACAGGTTAGCCAAGTCTGCAAAGCAGATACTTAACAAGGCTCCCCCCCTCTCCACATTCGCTGCTACTGATGGAAACGGTGACCCAGCTGTGGTTTTCCTGAGGCCCCTCCATAACGTACCAGTGACTGCTCCAGACATTTGGAGAAAAGGAGGTGGAGGCGTGACGAGCGTGCGGCTGTCTCTTAACCCATTCCCACACGTGGGGTTAAATTACAATTGCCGAATTATTTACATACGAAAAAACAGGACTGTTGATGAATCCGTATTGTATAAAAGATGAGGAAATCCCCATTTATGAGGCCTGGCAAGGCATGGCAGAGGCTCAACAAAATGTTCAGACAGTAAGTCGCCTGCCTCGGGCTCTTAAAACCCCGTGCCATGTTCTTATGAGTGTGAAGGGGTCTCTGCGGCAAGTTTTGGCACCGCAGAACGAATTTACAGTATTTTGATGGGGTCAGTTTCACACTTCTCTTTACGCAAAATCCATCTTATTTCATTATTACATTCAAAAAGAGGAGGACGTGAACTTAGGAACACTCGTAATAAACGCATTAAAACGTGGCTGCACTAATGTCAAAAAAATCTTCCTGCAGAACATACATTGTTAAAGTGTATGTAATCCAACAATCGATTTTTCAGTATGTTTGGCGTCGTGCCTACTGGTGTATAGATTTCATAGGCAAATCATTTATTGTTGCAAAGTTTCTTACACAGAGATCCTGCCAGAAATGGCATTCCAACGCTAAGCTGCTGCCTTGCAAAGAACAGTTGTTATGTCAGCCTGCAATGCAAAGTCCCTTTTAGCCAATGGGCTGCTTATCAGGTCTAAGGTACGCCATAGATGAATTGCTCCATTCCCCCAACAACACAGTCATCGTTAATGGGGGAATGCCTACCGCAGCGCTATTGTGTTCTGCCAACTAAAGGGAGGTGGCGGGGGGGGGCCTTCCTGGCTGGTGGTGCACATTGATTACTGCTAGTGGCTATAGCTACAGGCAGCAATCGCATGCTAAAAATCCTACAGGCTGGTTGTATGCAAGTCGATCGATGTATCAATTTGGGTACAATCAGCCTGCCCATGGGTCAAATCTCAGCTGGTCCTTGTTAAACTGGCAGACATTCTATTCACCTATGGCTGGCTTAAAGCGTAACTCCACTTTCGTGGGAAAAAAAATTTGTATAAATAAATAATATAGCGTATACAATTGCGACACAAGTCATATTGTGGTTAAATGTTATTGAAAATGACCTTTCCTTTTCAATCTGCAGGTCCGTAATTTTCTGTAAAGTGCAATGCAATATGGCTACTTGGAGGCGTTCGGTACACAGACCACACCACAGAAACATAATTTCCTGCATCATTTCCTGCTTGTGTGATTGGCTCACTGATTTTCCCAGAAGTCTGCACTAAGATACAAGTCGGTTTTCTGGCATCCCCTGCAACAAAAATGTCATTTTTGGTGAGATACTCCCAATAGGAAATTATGTCTAAAGGGATGCAGACCCAGCAGCTTTCCACTAAGATACAAGTCAGATTTCAGGCATCTCCTGCAACAAAAATGTCATTTTTGGCGAGAAACTCCCAATAGGAAATCACGTCTAAAGGGATGCAGACCCAACAGCTTTCCTCATTAGAGACCTGCAGGTGCAGCAGCTGATTGATAAATGATGAAACCACCCCAACTAGATTCACTTTCCGACATGGAAACTGTGGTTAGTCTAAAAGGAAGGGCTGTTACTGGCCGGATCTCCAGGTGAGAAACTTTGCAACAGAATCACAAACAAATATTTGCTTAAAGCAAACCGTAAGTCTCCCAAGCATGATCCCGCCTCTCCTCCCTTCCACCCGTCCTCTGAAGAAATAGGGCTTTTTTTTTTTAATAGAATGTCCACCTGCCTCCCCAGGCACGTCACTTGCCTTAGGCAAATAAAGCACACACTGCCCATTGTGCCTCCTGGGATATGAAAGTCACACATCCCAGGAGGCATCGCCTTTCATTGAGGTGAGGAGGAGGGGGCGGGCCGGTCAGTGCGTAATTTGGGGGCGGTGCCGGAACACAAATGAAAACACACATATTGATGCAGCTTTTTAAATGCAAGTACCTGAATATGACCTAGTACCCTGTTTCCCCGAAAATAAGACCTAGCGTGATTGTCGGTGATGGCTGTAATATAAGCCCTACCCCCTAATAATCCCTAGTTAAAGTCCTTGTAGGTCTCATTTTCAGGGTAGGGCTTATTTTCGGGGAAACAGGGTAGGGCTTATTAGGGGGGTAGGGCTTATATTGCAGCCATCACCAACAATCACGCTAGGTCTTATTTTCGGGGAAACAGGGTATCAGCCTCTTGCAGTCTCTATACAGCAGGGCTAGAGTAAGAAAAGTAGAAGCAGCACAAGGAGTCAATCAGTTCATGTTCTGAAAAGAAGTATGCCGATAGGAGGAGAAAGCAAAGTGAGAGAGAAGAGCTCATCACTGTGCTGCTTCTCCTTTCACTGTGCACTAATAGACTGGGGTAGGTCCAGGAAGACCTGGGCTCAGAGGAAGTGGGTTGAATGATCCCATCCATTAGACCAAAGACATCTAGTTGCTGAAAAAAGTACTGTGATGGATTCTCTGAATTGAAGCTGAATATTAAAAGTAAGTTTTGTTACTTTAGCTTTTATTGGGATTTTCAATTTTAATCTTGATATTTTTGGCTGAAGTTTTGATTTAAGCTGTTTTAATAAATGCTAGAAAAAAAAAAAGAAAGGAATTAAAAGGGGAAGTACAGCCAAAGCTCATTTGGCTGTACTTCTCCTGTGGATCCCAGGAGTGTAGTTTGTTCTGCACTCCTGTGACCCGTTTTCAGCAGACAACGGGCTGACGTCACAGAGCCGGTCCAGGCTAGGGCAAGATCACAACAATATGGTGTGGATCTGCCTACAACCGACACCTGGCTCAGCCTCTCAGTGAGCCACTGAGAGCCTGAGGCAGCCGCTCCCGCCCCCTTCACAGCCCAGCACTCCAGTGAGCGGGGGGGGGGGGGGCAGAGCAGAGAGCCGGTGACTAACAGTCACCAGCTCTCTGCTCAGGGAGCTCTGAGAACTGAGCGATCAGCTTTGTTTGATTGCTCGGTCTCGGTTCTCAGTGTTATAGCTGCATCCTATGCAAGTATGATTCTTAAAAAAAATAAATATTGAACTTCCCTATTAATGCAGCCGCTACATCCAATGATCGGTGAGCTACAATATAAAACTTTTTTTTATGAGGGGGGGGTATTTAACTGACGGGGTGCTTATAATGATTGACCTTAAAGGGGTTGTAAACCCTCAGGGTTTTTTACCTTAATGTATTCTATGCATTAAGGTGAAAAACCTCCTTTGCTGCAGCTGCCCCCCCCAGAGCTCCGATTTTATTTACCTGAACCCGGTCTTTCCAGCGACGGGGATAAGCACAGCAGCTCCAGCCGGTGTCTCGGGTCTTTATTGGATAGATTGATAGCAGCAGGAGCCATTGACTTCTGCTGCTGTCAATCAAATCCAATGACGCGGGAGCCGGGTGGCGGGGCAGAGTTCTGCTGTTTGTGTCAATGGACGAACAGTGCGTGCCCCTAGGGAAAGTGCTTCTCAGCCGGGGCACTCGAGAAGAGGAGGAGTCAGGAGCGCCGCGGAGGGACCCCAGAAGAGGAGGATTGGGGCCACTCTGTGCAAAACCCTTGCACAGAGGAGGTAAGTATGACATGTTTGTTTAAAAAATAAATAAATAATAGGACTTTACAACCCTTTTAATCCCAATAGAAAAAATACTGTTTCCGTAGCTAATTAAAAAGCTTTGGGTTGGAGTTCAACAATTTGTTTAGTCAAGATTATCTGAAACTATTAGTGCATCTAGCACTACCCTCTGCCCAGACTGACAATACTGCTGTCCAAGGGTGGCTTCATTGCTCCTTCAAACAGATTGGAGCCACCCTAGGGCAGGAAGTGTATAATTGGCCGGATTGCCAGTTAAAATAAAAGGAAGCCTAAAAAAAAGAAAACTAATGCAGCCACCACATCTAAGGGTTGGTAAACCACAATATATTATATTTTTGGTTTTGGGTTTATTACCGCTTTAAAACACATAGAATCCACAGGTCTACATGAAGGACAGAGCATCCACACTAGCACTAAGCCTGCAGTATCTTCTACGATCCAGCCCTCTGGGCCCATGTCCTGGGATCCTCAGATCTGGCTGTCCTGAAGACACTCCTCTGGAAAAACGAGCAGTCTAGGTCAGGCTCAGAGCGGAGGAGAGTAAACATCTGTGGATTCCAGACACATTGGGTAAGGGATCCGATCCTTCACGTGCGTGCGGTATGGAAAGCCTCAAACATGCACATCCAAGGTATACAAGCAGGAAAACACTAATCCATAGGGTGGAGGAGACCACCGAAGAGCTGATCTGCTGCACAGGATCGGGATGTGGTTAAAGTGCACCTGTCACCTACAGACTGCCATTTTGTGGGCTGAATAAATCATCAAAACAGCCCATCAAATTAACAAGAAAAAGATGTCGTGGAATAAGGAGGTGTAAATTATTATGATTATCCAGCCACAGCTGGAGTCTATGCCTGTAGACAGGAAGTGACTGTACAGAGGATGGGGGAGATCAGCAACACTGAGACTGAAAAAAATAAAAACAAATAAAGTATAAAAAAAAAAAATATGGCAATGGTTAATGATACACGGCACTTCATCAAACTAAATGTTATCCAGTGAGGGTGTACGCCTGCTTTAGGGCTCATTGCATCAGCTGGTGAATGTTAAGGTGTGCACATGTATGCTAGTATATGTTTTTCATGCTGGCTTCAATGTTCAAAAATATCACAGTGCTTTTTCTAACATTTGTTATTTAAAAGGTAACTCTACTTTTGTAGAAACAAAATACATTAAATAAAAAATATACAATTGCTATACAAGCCATATTGTAATTCAATGTTATTAAAAACTACCTTTCTGTTGACATGGGAATTTATAGATAGGCAACTCCTATCCTCATATTGATTAGTGTTTCCAAATTAATAATAACTACTGCAGTAGGGAACAGACACAAAAGATACACTCTGCATCTTTCCAAATAATCGTTCTGCCTTATTATGACGCGATTGAAGGTTTTTATACACATGATTATGTAGGTATCACATTCAATTTTACAATTGTACGTTTATGGTAACAAGGGGCGTAACATAGGCAGGCTAATTCTAATCAGAGAATGTAAACATGTACAGAAAACATTATTAGTGCCATGTGCAATACATACAAAATAGAATACAATTATAAATAGAACTTACCAATTTCCTTTACACTGTGAAATTCAATGCTTGTGTAATTAGCTTCAGAAGTCTGCACTAAAATACAAGTCACATTTTAGGCACCTTCTTCCAAAGGAATTTCAGTTTAGGTGAGATACTCCACAAAGGGTTAAATTACTTCTAAAGGGATGCAGACACTGCAACTTTTTACCTTAGAACACTTAATGCCCTGTACACACGGTTGGACTTTGTTCGGACATTCCGACAACAAAATCCTAGGATTTTTTCCGATGGATGTTGGCTCAAACTTGTCTTGCATACACACGGTCACACAAAGTTGTCGGAAAATCCGACCGTTCTGAACGCAGTGACGTAAAACACGTACGTCGGGACTATAAACGGGGCAGTGGCCAATAGCTTTTATCTCTTTATTTATTCTGAGCATGCGTGGCACTTTGTCCGTCGGATTTGTGTACACACGATCGGAATTTCCGACAACGGATTTTGTTGTCGGAAAATTTTATATCCTGCTCTCAAACTTTGTGTGTCGGAAAATCCGATGGAAAATGTGTGATGGAGCCCACACACGGTCGGAATTTCCGACAACAAGGTCCTATCACACATTTTCCATCGGAAAATCCGACCGTGTGTACGGGGCAGAAGAGTGCACCAGGTGATTATAATGAACCAGACCCTCCCATTCAGAATCAGTCTGCAAAGGACACACCAGAGCAACAAAGTTAAAATTCCCGCAACTGTCAATCGATCACCCAGAGGAGAATGTTTTCCTTTCTCAAAAAAAGTGGGGATATACTCTGACTTTAAAAACTCTATGCGCGGAAGTGTGGCACAATGAGGGGCATCAGAATGCACTTGAAAAAATTGCAATGCAAACAGTAAGACGGAAGATAAAAGAACCCTGTGTGTGAACGAGACAAGAAAAAAGGACCATGGGGGTTATTTACGAAAGGCAAATCCACTTTGCACTACAAGTGCATTTGGAAGTGCAGTCGCTGTAGATCTGAGGGGAAGCTCTGCTGATTTTATCATCCAATCATGTACAAGCAAAAATGCTGTTTTTTATTTTCCTTGCATGTCCCCCTCGGATCTACAGCGACTGCAGTTCCAAGTGCACTTCCAAATCCACTTGCAGTGCGCTTGTAGTGCAAAGTAGATCTGCCATTAGTAAATAAACCCCTATACCTCTGTAAAATCAAAATCAGAATAATTACCGGTAAATACCTAAAGCCAGAAAGTTGTACAGCTGTGACTGGAGCAGGAATAGAGGGGAAACGGGGACACCTGGTCGGGTAACCACTCACAGGGGAAGGGAGACCCCTAAATACAACACAGCAAGCAAAGAAAATTTTCCCAACAGGCACACACACACACAGAAAAAAAAAATTAAAAATGACAGGGGTTTTAATTATTATCTGCTATAACCTAAACTAAAAAAAATGGCAGCTTTAGATATTCCTTTAACCACTTCAACACAGGGCACTTTCACCCCCTTCCTGCCCAGGCCAATTTTCAGCTTTCAGCGCTGTCGCACTTTGAATGACAATTGCGCGGTCATACAACACTGTACCCAAACTTAATGTTTAATATTTTGTTTACACAAATAGATTTATTTTTGGGGTTTGCTAAATAAAAAAAAGGCTGCCCACTGAAAAAAAAAAAAAAAAAAGTTTTCCTAATTTCTGTTAAAAAAAAAATGCAGCAAATAAATAATAGTTCTTCAAAAATTTAGCCCAAAATGTATTCTGCTACTTTTCTTTGGTGATAAATAATTTTAGCATTTTTTTCACACAAATTGAGCTTTCTTTTAGTGGTGTTTAATCGCCGCTGAGTTTATTTTTTTGCTAAATAAATGGAAAAAAATAGTTTTCCTTCGTTTCTGTTATACAATTTTGCAAATAAATAATCATTCTTCATAAATTTAGGCAAAAATTTATTCTGCTAAATTTCTTTGGTGAAAACAACCCCAAATCAGTGTATTATTTAGGCCCCTTTCACACTTATACGACTTCAAAGTCGCGCGATTTTGCCACCGTGATTTTGCCGCAATTTTACCGCGATTTGGGAGCAGTACTACTTTGTACGACTTTGCCACATTTTTGGCATTAACAAATGAAAACATACAGTAGTTGGTATGAATCATAAGGGGGAACTCCACGCCAAGTTTTAAATAAAAAAACTGGCGTGGGTTCCCCCCCAGGGGCATACCAGGCCCTTAGGTCTGGTATGGATTGTAAGGGGAACCCCCTACGCCGAAAAATCGGCGTGGGGGTCCCTCCAAAATCCATACCAGACCCTTATCCGAGCACGCAGCCCGGCCGGTCAGGAATGGGGGTGGGGACGAGCGAGCGCCCCCCCCCTCCTGGACCGTACCAGGCCACATGCCCTCAACATGGGGGGGTTGGTGCTTTGGGGCATGGGGGGCGCCCTGCGGGCCCCCCCACCCCAAAGCACCTTGTTCCCATGTTGATGAGGACAAGGGCCTCTTCCCGACAACCCTGGCCGTTGGTTGTCGGGGTCTGCAGGCGGGGGGCTTATCGGAATCCAGGAGCCCCCTTTAATAAGGGGGCCCCCAGATCCCAGCCCCCCACCCTATGTGAATGAGTATGGGGTACATCGTACCCCTACCCATTCACCTAGGGAAAAAAGTGTCAATAAAAAACACACTACACAGGTTTTTAAAGTAATTTATTAGGCAGCTCCGGAGTCTCCTTCCGACTTCGGGGGTCCTCTTCCGACTTCAGGGGTCTCTCCGGCGTCTTCTCCCGGTGTCCGCATCTTCTGCCGGCTCCACCGCTATCTTCTGCTGCTCTTTTGCCAGCGGTGGCCCGGACTTCTGGATCGTCTTCTTCCCTCTTCTCTTCCAGAGATGCTGACATGACGCTCTCTCCAGCTGCAATGGTCTCTGAGCTCTCCGCAACGGACTTATATAGGCGGTGACCCCGCCCCCTTATGCCATCACAGTCCCTGGGCATGCTGGGACTGTGACGTTTTAGGGGGCGTGGTCACCGGGTGATGACCACGCCCCCTTATGACGGCACAGTCCCAGCATGCCCCGAGACGGTGACCTCATAAGTGGGCGGGGTCACCGCCTATTTGCAGCTGGAGAGAGCGTCGTGTCAACATTGGAAGAAAAGAAGAAGGCAGAAGTCCGGGCCACCGCTAGCAATTGAGCTGCAGAAGATAGCGGAGGAGCCGGCAGAAGATCAGGACACCGGGAGAACACACCGGAGAGACCCCCGAAGTCGGAAGAGGACCCCCGAAGTCGGAAGAAGACCCCCGAAGTCGGAAGAGGACCCCCAAAATCGGAAGAAGACCCCGGAGCTGTCTAATAAATTACTTTAAAAACCTGTGTAGTGTGTTTTTTATTGACACTTTTTTCCCTAGGTGAATGGGTAGGGGTACTTATTAAAGGGGGCTCCCGGATTCCGATAAGCCCCCTGCCCGTAGACCCCAACAACCAACGGCCAGGGTTGTCAGGAAGAGGCCCTTGTCCTCATCAACATGGGAACAAGGTGCTTTGCCCCAAAGCACCCACCCCCCATGTTGAGGGCATGCGGCCTGGTACGGTCCAGGAGGAGGG